>JANJGK010000439.1:360000-362500 GCA_039081455.1 Macrobrachium rosenbergii | reverse complement strand
TAATTAAATAAAAATAAATTATAAATAAATAAAAAATAAAATAAATAAATAAATAAAAATTAAGAAATTTATAAAAAAAAGATAAATAAGTAAAAGTAAACTAAAAAAACAAAAAAATTAAATGACAAAAATAAATAAATAAGTAAAAATAAATAAATAAAAAAAGGAAATTAAATTAATTAAAATAAATAAATAAATAAATAAATGAAAATAAGTAAAAAGAAATTAAAAATAAATAAATGTAAATAAATAAAAAAGATAAATAAAAAATAAATAAAAATAAATAAATAAATAAATAAATAAATGAAATTAAATAAAAGTAAACAAATTAATTAAAAATAAATAAATAAATAAAAATAAATAAATTATTCAAAATAAAAAAAATAAAAATATATAAATAAAAAATTAATAGGTAAAAAAAATAAATGAATAAATAAAAATAAAAAATAAATAAAAATAAGTGAAAATAAATTTCAAAATAAATAAATAAATGATAATAAATAAATAAATAAAATTATACAAATAAATGAAAATAGATAAATAAAAAATATATAAATAAAAAATAAATAAATAAATAAAAATTAATATAAAAATAAAAATAAATAAATAAACAAAAGTAAATAAATAAAAAAAAGTCAAAATAAATAAATAAAGGAAATGAAAATAAATAAATTAGAATAAATAAATAAATATGTGAAAATAAATAAATAATAATAAATAAATTTATTAAAATAAATAGAGAAATAAATAAATATAAATGAATAAATAAATGAAAATAAATAAATAAATAAAAGATATAAATGAAAAAATAAATAGATAAAGATAAATAAAAAATTACTAAAATTAAATAAAAATTAATAAATAAATAAATAAAAATTAATGAATAAACCAATAAATAAAAATAAGAAAATATAAATAAAAAATAAATGAATTAAAAATAATTAATAAATGAAAATAAAAAGAAATTAATTAATAAACATAATAAATGAATAAATAAATAAATAAATAAATAAATAAGAAAAATAAAAAGAAATAAAAAAAATAATTAAATAAATGAATATTAATAAATAAACAAAAATAAATAAGTAATTATAACTAAATAAATTATTATACAAATAAATTTAAATTAATAGATAAATATAAAAGATAAATAAATATGAATAAAAAATAAACAAAAAATATAAATAAATAAATAAAAAATATAAATAAATAAATAACAATAAATAAAAAAATAGATACAAATAAATAAATACATAGATATAAATAAATAAATAAATAAATAAATAAAAAAATAAATAAAAATAAATATATAAATAATTAAAATAAATAAAAATAAATAAATGGATAAAAATAAGTGAAAATTAGTTAATAAAAATAAATAAATAAATAAAAATGAATTTTTATTTATATATTTGTTTTTATTTATTTTTAAATTATTTATTAATTTTTATTTATTTATTTATTTTTATTACTTTATTTTCATTTATTTTCGTTTATTTATTTATTTTAATTTAATTTCCTATTTTATTATTAAATTATTTATTTATTTATTTATTTATTTATTTTTTATTTATTTATTTATTTAATTATTTATTTATTCATTTATTTTATTTAATTATTTTTATTTATTTATTTTTTTATATTTATTTATTTTTATTTATTTATCTTTATTTATCTATTTTTATTTATCCACTCTTTTTTATTTATTTTTATTTATTTATTTTTATTTATTTTTATTTATTTATTTTTATCTATTTATTTTTATCTATTTATTTTTATTTATTTATTTTAATTTATTTATTTTTATCTATTTATTTTTATCTATTTATTTTTTCATTAATTTTATTTATTTATTTTTATCTATTTATTTTTTATTTATTTATTTGTATTTATTTATTTTTATTTATTTGTTTTTATTTCTTAATTTATATTTATTTATTTTTATCTAGTTATTTTTATTTATTTGATTTTATATATTTATTTTATCTATTTATTTTTATTTATTTATTTTAATTATTTATTTTTATTTATATATTTATATATATTTATTTTCATTTAATTATTTTTATTTATTTATTTTTATTTATTAATTTTTATTTATTTATTTATATCTATTTATTTTTATTTATTTTTTATCTATTTATTATTATTTATTCATTTTTATTTATTTATTTATATCTGTTTATTTTTATTTATTTTTTATCTATTTATTATTATTTATTTATTTTTATTTATTTATTTTTATTTATTTAATGTCATTTATTTATTTTTATTTATTTATTTTTATCTATTAATTTTTATCTATTTATTTTTATTTATTTATTTTCATTTATTTATTTTTATCTATTTATTTTTATCTATTTATTATCTATCTATTAATTTTTATTGATTTATTTTTATTTATTTATTTTTATCTATTTATTTTTATCTATTTATATTTATTTATTTATCTTTATTTAATTATTTTTATTTTTTTATTTATTTATTTTTATTTATTCAT
>JANJGK010000439.1:262500-265000 GCA_039081455.1 Macrobrachium rosenbergii | reverse complement strand
GAACAGTAAGTCAAGCAATGAAATACATGACAGATCAACTATTCCCCATGTTACCACTCCAGTACTCATTAACACTAGCACAATCCATAACACAATCCATAACACTTCCCCTCCATTAAGATAAAAACAAAGTTTTTATTACAACAAGCAATATTAAACCAAATAAAAAGTACCATTTACATTTTACATTAAACAATACATATTTATAAATTTATATTCAACAATATTCATTCTGGAATTCTTGAAAGGAAATCTGCTACAATGTTGTCCTTTCCTCTTATGTGTTGGATATCAATGTTGTAAGGTTGAAGAGTCAGGCACCACCGTGTAAGCCGAGGATTTCTGTTCTTCATACGAGAGATGAATGTTAATGGATTATGATCGCAATATACCACTATTGTTTTACTGTTGTCCAGGTAGACTTCAAACCTTTCAAGGGCAAGCAACAAAGCAAGGGCCTCTTTCTCTATGACTGAGTAAGATCTCTGGTGAGGTTTTAGCTTCTGAGAAAAATAAGAAACTGGATGCATAATCCCATCCTTTCCTTCTTGAAGTAGGGCTGCTCCTACTCCGACACCTGAAGCATCTACTTGAAGACAGAATGGCTGTTCAAAGTCTGGAGCCTTTAGAATGGGAGCAGTAATAAGCATATTCTTTAAGCTTTCATATGCTTCATTACAGGTCTTGGTCCAAATAAATTTCCTTTTTGGGCTTACTAGTTCCGTCAATGGAGCAGCTACACTAGAAAAGTTAGGACAAAATCTGCGATAATATCCACATATGCCCAAGAATCTTTGAACTTCCTTCCTTGAATTTGGTGTAGGCCATTGAGCAATAGCTTCAGTCTTTGCAGTTACTGGCGTTATGCTCCTACTTCCAACTTTGAGACCCAAATAAATAAGTTCAGCTTTTCCAAATTCACTTTTATGTAGATTCACCGTCAAGTTGTACGCCAACAGTCTTTGAAAAAGTATAGACAGGGTTTTTAGGTGCTCCTCCCAAGTATGCGAGAAAATTACTAGGTCGTCTAGATAAACTTTCACTCCTTCTAGCCCTGCCGTTACAACATCCATCATCCGTTGAAATGTTGTTGGTGCATTGGTCATACCAAATGGAAGTACTTTATATTGGTATAAACCAAATGGCGTCACAAAAGAAGAGATTCTCTTGGCACTATCAGTCAAAGGGATTTGATAGTACCCCTTTAGAAGATCCAGCTTTGTCACGAACTTAGAATTTCCAACAGAGTCTATCATGTCCTCTATATGAGGCAAAGGATAAGAATCCTTTTGTGTCATGGAATTAACCTTTCGGAAATCCGTGCACATGCGATGTCCGCCATCTTTCTTCGCAACAAGTATGCATGAGGATGCCCAGGGACTATCACTTGGCTCTGCAAGATTATTATCTAGTAAGAAATCGAATTCCTGCTTTAGTATCCTTAGCTTTTCATGTGACAGTCTGTAGAATGGCTGCTTAACTGGACGGGCACCTTCAACCAACTGGACATTGTGACTGGCTGCTGTGCAGGCTTTAGGGACATCTCCAAATATTTCTTTGAACTGCATGAGCAACTCTTTCACATCTTCTGCTTGGGTAAGAGATAAATGACTTAATTTAGTAGAAGGATTTTTAAGCACATCAGAGTTCTGAATTTTGACTTCTTTGCCACTAATACAGAAGTCATCATATCCTTTACTTGTTACATTTTCAATGACCAAAGTAGGCACTTCATCTTTAGGGTGATATTCTTTAATCAAATTAACATGAACCAACCTCCGTGTCTTTCTCCGTCCAGGTGTAGCTATTATATAGTTAAGATCACTTTCCTTAGAAATAACTTGATAAGGACCTTGATACCTGGGTTCTAAAGGAGATTTTCTTACTGGTAAAAATAACAATACTAAATCACCTGGTTTGAAACTTCTTTGTTCAGAATTTAAATCATAGTTAATTTTCATTTTACTCTGGGATTTATTGAGAAATTTTCTAGATAAATCATGAGCTATTTTCAGTTTCCTTTGAAGTTTAGAAATGTAATCGTTAACACTAGATGTACTCTCATCATTAAACCAAGTTTCTTGCAATAACTTTAAGGGTCCTCTAATATCTCTACCAAACAAAAGCTCAAATGGAGAAAAACCTAGACTCTCCTGACACGTACTTCTTACCGCATACAACACGTAATTCAAACCTTCATCCCAATCCTTTTCTTGATCCATGCAGAATTTTGATAGCATATTCTTCAGAGTCTGGTGAAATCTTTCAAGTGCACCCTGGCTCTGCGGATGATAAGCACTTGAATGATACTGGGTTACACCAAGGCGAGTCATAACCTGCTGAAATAAGTCAGAAGTAAAATTTGCTCCCTGATCAGATTGTATTATCTTTGGGATACCAAACTGAGTGAAGAGTTTTTCCAGCACAGGCAGTAGCGTTTTGGTCTTTATGTTCCTTAACGGAACTGCTTCCGGATACCTTGTTGTTATACACATCATTG
>JANJGK010000439.1:167500-170000 GCA_039081455.1 Macrobrachium rosenbergii | reverse complement strand
TAGAAAATATGTCATTTTTCTATATAATATTTTTTTGGGGAATTTTCCCTGTTAATGATAAATGAATTTAGATTAACTATAACAAATATATTCTTATAATCGAGGTAAAAAAAAATGTGAAAAAATAAACTTGAAAAATCAACTAATAACACATCAATAAAATAAATAATATTAAAAAAATAAAAATAAAAATAAAAGTAAATAAATAAAAAATAAATAAATAAAAATAATTAAATAAATAAAAATAAAGAAATGAAAGTAAATAAATAAAAATTAACAAATAAAAAAAGAAAAATAAACAAATAAAAAGAAATAAATAAAAATGAATGAAAATAATAAATAAAAATAAAAAATAAATAAATCAAAATAAATAAAAAAAATATATAAAAATAATAAATAAATAACGAATATATAAATATAAACAAATAAAAAATAAAAAAATAAAAATAAAAAAAATTAAAAAATGAATAAAAATTAAAAAATAAAAAAACAATAACAAAATAAATGAATAGATAAATAGAAATAAATAAATCAAAGTAAATAAAAATAAATAATAAAAAATAAATAAATAAATAAAAATAAATAAATAAATAAGGGAAAATAAATAAAAATAAATAAATAAATAAATAAATGAAAATAAATAAATAAAAATAATAAAAAAATAAAAAATTTAAATAAATAAATAAATATAAATAAAAATAAATAAATAAAAATAAATGAATAAAAATAAATAAATAAAAATAAATTTAAGAATAAAATATATGAAAAAAAATAAATAATAAGAAATAAAAATAAATAAATAAATAAAAATAAATGAAATTAAATAAATAAATAAAAATAAATAAATAAATAAAAATAAATAAATAAAAAATTCAAATAAATGAAAATTAATAAATATAAAAAAAATAAAAAATAAATTTACAAATAAAAATAAATAACTGAATAAATAAAAATGAATAAATAAAAAATAAAAATAAATGAACAAAAAAATAAAAATAAATAAAAAAATAATTAAATAGAAATAAAAATTAATAAATAAATAAACGTAATTAAATAAACCAAAATAAATAAATAAATAAAAAATAAAAAATAAATAAAAATAAACGAGAATAAATAAATAAAAATAGATAAATAAATAAAAATAAATAAATAAATAAAAATAAAAATAAATAAATAAGCATAAATAAATAAAAATAAATTAATAAAAATAGATAAATAAATAGAACTAAATAAATAAATGCAAAATTAATAAATAAGTGAAAATAAATAAAAACAAATAAATAAATAAAAATAAATATATAAAAAAATTTAAATAAATAAAAATAAATAAATCAATGAAAATAAATAAATATAAATAAAAAAATAAATGAAAATAAATAAATAAAAATAAATAATTGAATAAAAATAAATAAAAAATAGATAAAAAATAAAATAAATAAATAAATAAATAAAAATTAATAAATAAAGATAAATAAGTAAAAGTAAATTAAAAAAAAAAATAAAAAATAAAGAAAATAAATAAATAAATAAGTAAAAATAAATAAACAAAAAAAGGAAAATAAATTCATTAAAATAAATAATATAAATAGAAATAAGTAAATAAAAAAATTAAAAATAAATAATAGTAAATGAATGAAAAATTTAAATAAAAAATAAATAATAATAAATAAATAAATAAATGAAAAAAATGAAATTAAATAAAAGTAAACAAATTAATTAAAAATAAATAAATAAATAAAAAGAAATATATTAATAAAAATAAATAATAAAAATATATAAATAACAAAATAAATAGGTAAATAAAAATAAATGAATAAATAAAAAAACAAATGAAAATAAGTGAAAATAAATTTTAAAAATAAATAAATAAATGATAATAAATAAATAAATAAAATTAAACAAATAAATGAAAATAGGTAACTAAAAAAAATCAAAATAAATAAATAAAAGTAAATTAAAATAAATAAATTAAAATAAATAAATAAATAAATGAAAATAAATAAATAATAATATATAAATTTATTAAAAATAAATAAAGAGAAATAAATAAATATAACTGAGTAAATAAATGAAAATAAATAAATAAATAAAAGATATAAATGAAAAAATAAATAGATAAAGATAAATAATTAAATTACTAAAATTAAATAAAAATTAATAAATAAATAAAATTAAATGAATAAACCAATCATTAAAAACAAAAAGAAATATAAATAAAAAATAAATAAATAAAAAATAATAAATAGATGAAAATAGATGAAAATAAAAAGAAATTAATTAATAAATATACAAAATTAAAAAATAAATAAATAAGAAAAATAAAAATAAATAAATAAAAATAATTAAGTAAATAAATATTAATAAATAAACAAAAATAAATAAGTAATTAAAACTCAATAAATAAGTAAATAAATAAATATAAATTAATAGACAAATATAAATGATAAATAAATATGAATAAAAAATAAATAAAAAATATAAATAAATAAATAACAATAAA